>CM033278.1:25940147-25975711 GCA_019343175.1 Oedothorax gibbosus
AATATAAAAGGATTGGGTTAAAAGTGTGTGTGTTTAATTAATTAATAACAACAGGACCATTACGCAAAATTCTTTAAAAAAGAAATAAAGTAGGACCTAACCTATTTTTCGGAAGGTAAATAGAATGCTGGAAAATCTCCAGAAGCATAAGTAGGACCTTCATCTTTGCTGATCTAATCCGAGTTACTTTTCTTAACTCCGCGGATATATTTCCGCCTCAGCTTCCTTGCTGGAGTTGATTGGCGAGCACATTCTGACAACCTAGTTTTGTCCCGTTTGGCAATGCCTTCGACCATGAAATGACCAGGGGTGATGCCAAACCTCTTCATCACTTCCAGTTCAACTTTTGATCCAGCATTGAAATGGATGATGGCATCATAGGTGGAGAGCTTCAATACGTTGATGCCAGCAAATTGGTCTTTGGGCATCGCTTCCAAATGGTCCCATGGAAACTTTCATTTGCATTCTGGGTCATCCCATGGAGGCACTTCTCTAACATCTTTTTGTCTGTAAGACGTTCGTAGACCGGCTTGATGAGCTTTAGGATCTCCAGGGGTAAGCCGTCTTTGTGTTTATATTTGTCTGCACATTCTGCAGCAACAGCCTTTCGGTAGGTACACCAGCTCTACTTACCTGCAGGGCATTTGGTATGGAGCGGATGCTCGTCTTTGGCGGCCAAGTGAAAAAACATGCTCCAAATTGCAGACGATATCTGTTCTACCGATGCAGTATTGCTTCGTAGAACCATTCCGAAATAGTTCTGCATCTTATTTACCTTCTTTAATTTTAGGTTACCTTGCCCCCCTTACATCTTTTTCTTCCTTACGCAATTTTCGGAGAGCTGTACCTAATCTCTTTTGGTAATTGCCCACACATTCCTACTTCACGATTTCTTTTCCATCGTACGGGTCTTGACTTATGACTTATGACTTTGGAGGGGGGCTCTGTGTGAGCCAAGCACCGCGACCAGGGGTCTATTGTACCATCCCCAAGAAATAAATCCCTCGTTCTTATAAGAAGAGCCCCGTTGCCGAAGCAAAATTCAGCAAGGATCTGATAGGAATATCCTGGAGTTCCCAGGGCTCAAGTAGGTGATGCCCCAGATGCTCAAATCTGTGAGCTGCGAAATTCTCGCATTCACAGAGAATGTGGGTGACCGATTCATCCTTGTCCTTACAGCCTCTACAAGTGGGATCGTTGAGGACCTTCATAATGGTAAGGTGCCTTTTAAGGGTGCAGTGGCCAGTAAGTAGACCTACAGCCCTGCGTATACTATTACGGTTAAGACCGAGAAGCTCTTTGTGGCGAGAGTTGGGGCAACCTGAGTTAAGTTCCCTAGCTTGTCTTTGATTAGTCGATCTACGCCAATTGGTGTACTGTTGATCTCTGAAAGTGGATAGAACAGTACCTCTGATAATGTCACTGGAAATGCCAAGAGCTGGTTCTGGACCAACAAACGAGGTACTAGAACCTGACCTGGCCAGTTCATCAGCCATTTCATTGCCTGGAATTCCTGAAAGACCAGGAACCCAGGATAGAGTAACCTGGTTAGCGATTGCAAGGCTGTGCAAAGAAGAGTGTAGCATTCCCAAACCAAAGGTGAGGTGAATTTGGGCTTTAGTAGAGCTAAAAGAGCTGCTTGGCTGTCAGAGCAGATGGAAATGGATCTGCTGTGATAGCCCCTATCCTATGTAGGCAAATGTGACAGCACATAAGTATTGCAAAGACTTCAGCTTGGAAGACTGTTGAGTATCTGCCAAGAGGGAAAGACATTTTTGTTCCATCTGATGAACAGAAAACACCTGCGCCCGTAGAGCAGCCCATCTTAGAGCCATCTGTGTACCAGACCACAAAGTTACTAGCACCGAAAGGATCAGTGTTCCAATCATTCCGTGAGGGAAAGAGGACTTTGAAGGGTTTGTGAAAACCGTTTCTTCCGAGCATACAGTCGCTGGGCATATTGAAAAGATCATTCTCGGAGACATTGGTACTGAAAGAGCCCCAGGAAAGGTATTTGGAGTAGTCTTTCCAATGACCTAAAACTTTAAGTCTTTTTGCGCAAATAATGGCCTCAGCTTCAATACGCATGTGCAGTGGATGCAACCCTAGGAGGAGCTCCAAAGAGGCAGAAGGAGTAGTTTTAATGCAGCCAGACATAGCCACAATGACCATCCTTTGGATTTTTGCAAGATTCTGTTTACAAGTAGACAGCTTGGTCCTAGACCACCATACTACAGAGCCATAGGAGAGAATAGGACAGATAATCATTGAATATATCCAATGGAGAACTTTAGGTCTGAGACCCCAGGTGCGTCCAATAGCGTTCCTGCAGCTCCAAAATATTCTTTTGGCTTTGCATATACAATAATCGGAATGCTTAGACCAGTTGAGCATTTTGTCAAAGTAAACACCCAAGAACTTAACCTCATTAGAGTAGGTAAGCGTTTGTCCAAAGAACTTGATGTTAGTATCAAGACTAGTTGTCTTGCGAGTGAAGGCAACCATGGTAGTTTTTTGAGGGTTAACAGAAAGACCCTCTCTGTTGCACCATTGTTCAGTGTCGCGAAGTGCTTTATTCATTATCTCACAAATAGTGTTGAAGAATTTGCCCTTTGCAACTAAAACCACATCATCAGCGTAACCAATGCAGGAGACGCCAGAATGAGAAAAGATTCCAAGAAGAGAATCCACGACCAAACACCAAAGAATGTGAGAAAGAACCCCGCCCTGAGGACATCCCGCAGAAGCATGCACTGTCAGACTGTCACCCAAAAGCGAAGAGCTAACAAATCTAGAGGACAAAAGGATATGAATCCAATTGACAATGACTCTGTGGACACCTCTATGTTCAAGAGCACGAACAATGGATTCGATAGGAACTTTATCAAAAGCTCCTTCAATATCAAGGAAGACAGCGCGTGCGATCTCTTTGGCCTCAACATTTTTTTCCAAAATGAAGGAAAAGTTATACAAAGCCGTATCAGTAGATTTACCTGGCTGATAGGCATGTTGTGAGGCTGACAGAGGAAAAATTGTCAGTACATTCTCTCTGATATAAATATCAATGAGCTTTTCCAGGGTTTTAAGAAGGAAAGATGTGAGACTGATGGGCCTGAAAGATTTGGCCTCATAGTAGTTGACCTTCCCAATTTTCGGGATGAAGATTACCTTGGTTTGTTTCCAAACCGAGGGGACGTATTCGTACGCTATACAAGCCCTATAGATTTTACAAAGAATGGGAACCAGTATAGAAGACCCTTCAATGAGAAGGGCCGGAAACACTTCATCCACGCCAGGGGACTTGAAAGGTTTGAGTGTGTTGATAGCCCACACAATTTTGTCAGGAGTGACAACCTGTTTTGCCGTGACCCAGTGGTTCCTGCTACCCGTAGGGGTAGGTGAATGGGGTGGTGCGATGGTATCAGTCTCCCTAGATCCAGGGAAGTGAACTCTGAACATTTCATTCAGAATTTCTCTGCCGGAGGAGGTAAACTTACCATTTTCGGGCTTGACAGTGTTAAGGCTGCAGTACTTATCTTTAGACATGATTTTGACAAGCTTAGATGTAGCAGATATATCATCAATGCTATCACAGTATGATTGCCAAGAGTTATGCTTGGCAGACCTAATTGCCTTATTGTAATCCGTCAGAGCAGAACGATAGGCAGACCAATCACCTTTCTTTTTAGCTCTGTTAAAGAGCTTCCTACACTTACCCCGAAGGGAGGTCAGCTCTTTGCTCCACCAAGGGACAACTCTGCGCGTAGAAGTACTAGAGGTTGCACAATTGAGGGAGAAAGAGTTGAGGATGGATTGCTGCAGATCAACTACAGCCGCCTCAACATCGGTATGAGAACACAACTTACCTGGTAGGCCAGAGGTTGCTTCTGCCAGGGTGTTACGGTAGGATTCCCAATTGGTCTTCTTTGGGTTCCTACCCTCAGTTCGGATCCACGAGGGACCTAGAACTGAAAACATAATTAGCCTATGATCGGATAAAGTAATTTCATCCGAAACTTTCCAATTGTGGATATAGTCAAAACATTGGCTGTTGCACAGGGTAATATCAATAACTTCCCTGCGGTTAACAGTCACAAATGTCGGTTCATTGCCTATATTCAAGATAGATAAATTAAAATTGAGAATATATTCAATGAGGTCCTCACCGCGTTTGTTGCAGTTGCTACTGCCCCAAAGGATGTGATGAGCGTTAGCATCAAAGCCCAGAATAATCTTAAGATGCTTTACAGCACAGTGCTCTAGAGTGTTAATAATGATATCAGAGAGCGGGTCAGTTTCCTCGTAGGGAAGATAAGCAGAAAGAAGCACAATTTCTTCCCTGAGGCCCTGATGAGTGGTGAAGAGTACCTTAACGGTTACACAATCTCCACTGAGGTAATCAACAAGGTTAATTACGTTAAGCTTAGAGTTGCTTAGAATGCAAGCTCTAGGTCTCCCACAATTTCTATCATAAAATAAATTGTAGCCTTTAACTCCTAGGCCCATAATGGTTCCATTACGAGTCAAGGGTTCCTGAACAAGTGCAATATCGAAAGTACAGTACCGCTAGTGAGCCTTTTGCTGAGAACAGCGGAGGCAGAACGACTATGGTGCAGGTTGATTTGACAAATGTTATAAAACTTGTCCATGAGAGAAAGAAGTTTTGACTAACTAGAGTCCCCTTCAGATTCTTCCATAAGGGCAGAATCGTCTACCTCTGAACAAGGAGAGGAAGGTTGCAATGTGCCCTCTGGGCAGGAATCGATATCGACCTCACTTAATTTCAAAATTTCATCACTAACAGAAATTATGTCTACCTCCTGTGAAACAGAAGGAGCACCTACCTGAGAGGGAGGAGGTTGAGGGTCTGCGGGCATACTCTCGGATTCCCGAAGAAGAATCGATGTATGCGCCGGGGAGGAAGGCTCCTTGGGAGAAGGACACTCAGTTTCCTGAGGAGGATCCAAAGTCTGTCTCTCAGTGGAAGGCCCTTTAGGAGAATGAATCGGGTTGTTTAGGATCTTGAAGGTCCCTCTGTCCAACCCGGTGTACGCAGAGTAGCCTGCGGCCTTGATTGCCTCAGCGGAATCCAGCCCAACCTCAAAAATCCAGCGAATGGAGAGTGGTTCCACAAACTTGTGCAGAACACGCCACTCCGTCGCTTTCAATTCTGGGTTGAAGCGATTCATCCGCTTCAGCAATACCTGAGCCTCTACAGTGAAGACATCCTTGGTCTTAAAGGCAATCTTGACCGGCTTGGGAAGGTCGCTGGCACTAATGACTTTTAGAGTCGTGCCCGGGAAGAGGAGTTTGTTACTGTTGAAGGTCTTATCGACCCAAGACACAGTCTCAGTGTCGTCACACTATGACAAAAGCCCCCGAGTTAATGACGGACCCCTGAATGATGGGTAAGTACTCCCCTTCCTTGATGAGGTCGACCTGGTTCAGAATATGAACCTGTATCCTGTCCGCCTCATCCTTCATGATTTTATTAGTGGGGAAAGCATCCTTTACAATGGCAAGCTTTACCCCTTTGACTGCACTGGCAAAAGATTGTGGTCCAGCATCAGTGCGCTGCCTTTTCCGAGTGGCAGCTTGGCTTGGGGAGGGTGTCGAACCAGCAGACAAGAGCCTTTTGGTACCTTCACCGCTCGAAGCCTTCGCCGCCGCCTCAGTTTTTTGGCGAGCCTTCCGCATGTTGCGTTTTTGTGAGTACAACCTGGAAACCACCTTCCGTGTGTTGCTCGCTGCCGCTTGCAACTCCACCGGTGGTTTGGTTTCCGGTGTCCTCCTTATGTTGATCCAACTCCATAGTGGGAGAGGGGACCCTTGACCCGGTAGTGCCCGAGGGAGCACCAGATCCTAATTTGGGGTTTTTGGGTATTGCGTTTTTACTCGAAGAAGAAACATGTTTATTTGAGTCCATGATTGTTTGAGTTTGGGTGGGGTGAAGGAAAATCCTCCCCGATTTTCAAAGGACCCAAGAAAGCAGGGCATGCCCCAGTGTCAACAGTCAGCAGTGACCTCGGAAGAGCCCCCCCACTCTGCCATGCAGGACCCCGTCCAGGCACCACCTGGAGCTACAAGACAGGCGAGATTATGCACCGGCTGATAGAGCAGCCATGATATGCTGGTTAGGCTACCCCGGGCTCCTGTACTATCCGGCGGCCAATCGTACGGGTCTTGGGCACACACATCCACGAAAGCTTTGCTGTCCCCATCGCCATAAAATTCAACGTACTCCAAACCTCGGAGTGCTTTGGAGCGTAGAAAGATGCGTGCAGCACCGCTGGTCTCCATGCCCGTGGACGATCTACTGTAATTTGCTGAGCAAACATGGGAGGCTTTCCAGTTGAGATATCTTTCAGACGTCTTCTCTTCTTTGTTCCATTTCTGGCAACCGTGACAGTACTTTGAGAGGACCTCAACATCCAAAATCTCCCCGGTGTCAATGGAGAGTGTGGTAATAACACCGTTTAACGAGCTGTAGCCTCTCCTTTTCCACGTCCCATCAACGGAAACACCACATTCGGGAGACTTCGTAACATCCCGCACACGATGCGCAGCCATTCGCATTACTTCATCGGCGAGACGTTCTACCACTGATAAAATTTTCTTAGTACTTCTATTGTATGCGGATTGGTTCGGTGGAGGGGGCAGGTTCATTACAGACATGGAAGTGGAGGCTTCTCTGTGACCATCACCAAGCTGTCGCATGGCATAAATAGTTCTTCTATTTATGTCGGGGGCTGATCCAGTCTTCTTTGTCGATGGGATACAATCATCACTTTGATAGTCACAGTTGTAACACAGAACATAAAACTCGGTGTACCCACCATTTCTTGATAAACTGTCCTCATACACAAATAAGGTTTTTGATCTGCACTGTGGTGGGCATTCGAATTCACTCACCAAACTAGACAAACAGTTCATATCTACAATAAAGTTCTTCCCATCATGGTCTTGGAGCTTTATTTCAGCTTGATTGTTAGTCAATTTTCGTACTGAAGCTGATTCACTGGTCGCGGGTGGTGGCGTAACATCTTTTTGCGTTTCTACTAACTTTCCTCATAATCCGTTTCACTTTTTCCAACATCAGTATTTGCTTTATGCTGATTTCCATAAAACTTACGTTTTTTACTACTTTTTCTCCCCGAAGAACCCATTTTTCAATCAAAGTATTTCAATTTTCAAAAAAAAAGCAAGCGCATGTGTTCAGTTTATTAAAAACAAACAATTCAGCTCTAGAGTATGGTTACAGTTAACTAGTTTGTGTAACCGTGTTTGTAATAATAAATGTTTTTACTTTATAAAAAATAATTAAATATTTATTTAAAATTTTATTTCTAAAACCGAAACTGAAATAATTTACCCTAAGCCTAACTTTCTTGAAACCAAAACTAAACCATTTTTCAGAAAGCCTTGCTCAAAAACATTTGTAACTCAAAAACTATTCTACGGATTTTTATGATTTTGGTACCGTTAGAAAGCTAGATAAATAGAGTATTTTTATCAAAAATAAAAAATACATACAATTTTTCGTAATTTTTCATCTTTCAAAGGTGTACTTATACCTTAAGTGGCAAAAGTGCTAGTTAATTTATAATTTTGATATTGAGAAAGGAAGTACACCCAGGGCAAAGGCGGGAATCGAGCCCGCACCTGTTACAGCGCGCGGACTGCTAGCGTTATGGCCTGTGATCCAAACCACTCGGCCATCGGGTCCCACATGCCACCCTATATTGTCTCCGTGTTGGTCATGGTGCTGTTGCCAGGCTCAGTCTTTACCCTACTATAGAACTCTTTGCCGAAGACACCGAGATAAACGTCAAACATGAAGATTTTCTGTCGAACAATGTCAATAAAAGTAGACCCATCAACATACCGGGTGGTTATAAAATAACGCTCGCTATTCGGAGAGGTGTGTAGCTTGAATGAATAATCCGAATGCAATAAACTTCGAGACAGTTACTAATCAAGAAGGGGGAAAAATAATGGAATCATAAAAAAAACACCTTCGTCTCTTGACCAGGGTTGTAAATTACGAGGCGTAATTGGCTGTGTTCAAGCTCCTAAAGGAGGCTAGAAATAGGCAGCCGGAATCGATTACATTACATTAATGCAAGAAATAGTTACAATAATCACCGACAGATGGCGCTGCCAATGCAAACACAATATTGTAAGCATTGGCAAAACCAAGAAGCGGGGGCCGTAGTGAGCCTAGTGGTCAGAGTATCGGTCTCGGGATCGGAAGGTCCTGCGATCGAGTCCCGGTACCACTGAAGACCTACCGAGTATATGCGGAGTACGTGCTCGTTAAATCTGTTGGGTCCGAAAGTCCTCTAAGTTCCCATACCAAATCAATACCTCTGGGGGTGACAAGCCAATTCTGGGGATCCTCTAGTTGGCCTCTGTCTCTAAAAATTAGATGGATCCACTTATGTGTGTGTGTGTAATGTGTCTGTCTTACTTGACGAAGGTTTATAAAGCGGGTCGCTGACCAAGCACACAACCTAAATATATATATATATATATATATATATATATATATATATATATATATATATATATATATATATATATATATATATATATATATATATATATATATATATATATATATATATATATATAATATATATATATATATATATATATATATATATATATATATATATATAATATATATATATATATATATATATATATATATATATATATATATATATATATATATATATATATATATATATATATATATATATATATATATATATATATATATATATATATATATATATATATCTCATTGGCGAAATCAATAAATTACCGGATTTATTTGTTATTACTATGGCCGATAAGGCTAATAATAATTTTGCCATCATAAGTAAAAAGCTATATTATGATTTATTAAACAGTGAATACTTGCATAATGACACCTTCATTAAACTTAATGGTTCCATTGATATTTTCAAGAAGAAAATTACTGCCTATTACAGACTTCTAAAAATGAAAACAGATACTTTCCCTTATCTTTTATCACTGTCAAATTTCACAAAAATCCTATTGGTTTTCGTTACATCACTTGTGGTACCAATTCTTACAGCCAAAAGCATCAATTAAGTTACAGGACTATTTAAAAGTTATTATTGATCATCTTATTAACAGAGATGATAACTTTATTATTTCTAATAGCCAAGGTGTCATCAATTATCTCAAAAATAGTGATACTGTTATAGGTAATTTAGACACTTATGACTTTGAAAATCTTTTCACTAATATTCCGCACCGTAATATTTTAGAAGTGTTTGGTTGTGTTTTTGAGGAATTTCAGGGTTTATTGGGTTGCAGTAGAGATGAGTGGGATACTTTGATCAGGTTCTGTGTTTTTAACAATGTTTTGTTTAATGGAAGATTTTATTATTTACAGAATAAGGGCATTCCAATGGGTAGTAATTATTGTAGCTCTTTTGCTAATATTTATCTATATTTCTTTGAAATTAGAGCTTTTAAAGTTCTTGGTATTCGAGCAGTGCGGTATATTGACGATTTGTGTGTTTTCAATGCTGAGAATTTTGATACTATTTGGAAAGATATCTATCCCGAAGAATTAAGACTTAAAAAGACCAGTTCTTGTCGTATAAAAGTAAACTTTCTGGATTTGGATATTTCAATTAATAAGAGAGAAAATAATAATATATATTATGATGTTAAAAGAACAGATTTCAATTTCGATGTTATTTCTTTGACTTATTGGGGTTCGAACATCAGTTTTCGTGTTTTTCGGAATATTATTAGTTCTTATCTTTCTAGAATTGAGAGAATTTGCAACTACAGGGAAGGTAAAGTTAATGAGGTTGAGAATCTGAGGCGCAAACTTAAAACTAATGGTTTTCCCACTGGTTTGGTTGCTTCTGTTGTTGATGCATTCGAAGACCGTATTCGATCTTCGTAATGTTTTTCTATAATGCTTGTGTTTGTGCTTAGTTTGATTCCAAAGTTTTTTCTGTTTGTTTCTTTTTTTGTTTTTGGCAACTGTTTTGCTTTTTTTATCATGTATGTTTATGTTGCATTAGCTTTTCATTTCAACCCACGCAGGCGTCGGGGGCCTGACTAAGTTTTGGATATCTTTATACGCTTGGTCATCAGAAACGCCTGCTTGCCAAAGATGTTGCTCTCGGCCTCCCTGATGAAAAGAGGGTAACTCTTTGGTTTTCCATATATTTTTTGGTTTTCTTTTATCCATAAATTCTTGGTAATTTTTCATGTAAAGTATTTTGCAAATATATATATATATATATATATATATATATATATATATTATATATATATATATATATATATATATAATATATATATATATATATATATATATATATATATATATATATATATATATATATATATATATATATATATATATATATATATATATATATATATATATATATATATATATATATATATATATATATATATATATATATATAGGCAGCCGGATTAATGTAATGTAATCGATTCAGGCTACCTATTTCTAGCCTTCTTAAGGAGCTTTAACACAGCCAATTACGCCTCGTAATTAAGAACCCTGGTCAAGAGACGAGGGTGATTTTTTTTATGATTCCATTCTTTTTCCCCCTTCTTGATTAGTAACTGTCTCGAAGTTTATTGCATTCGGATTATTCATTCAAGCTACAGGTCTCTCCGAATATCGAGCGTTATTTTGTAACCAAACGGTACTTAACGTGTAGCTTGAGGACAATTGGATCCTTAAAGCTGAAAGTGATGTGGACGTTCTAACTGTGGATACGGCTGTGGTAATGTCGAAAACAACGCAGATACTCATTTTGTAGGCACGCTGCAAACACAATATTGTAAGCATTGGCAAAACCAAGAAGCGGTCATTTCTTGCATTAATGTAATGTTATCGATTCAGGCTACCTATTTCTAGCCTCCTTAAGGAGCTTTAAAACAGCCAACGCTGTTACATTAATATTTTATGTCGACCTCATAGTCCTCTTGATGGCTAAAGCTGATGCGCATAAGGACATTTCTTTCATAAAGCCTGGACGTGGGAAGACAAAAGAGTTTTTATTCTTGTCCCAAGAGCTTCAGCAACTGCTTTTAAAGGACGTGCTAGTTTTGCACACATTAACTGGATGCGACACAACATCTTCCGCATTTCGAAAAATCAATGTCGCCTTTGCGAAGTTGTATATGAAGTCGCCAGTGGTCCAGAAAGCATCAGCTGTCTTTCCAGACTCTTCCTTAACCACCGATCAGGTACCAAAAGGCAAGCAAAACCTGCATCTTGAGGTGGTATGGGGCTCCAACGAAAGAGGCCTCCCTCAATGCCTGCAGGTATAAGTCATTTTTGAAATCAGTGGCCACCATCAAGCCTGTATCTCTTGTCTTCCTCCCACCGAGGAAGCAGTAAAACAGCAATCCTTCCGAACATTCCACCAAGTTCAGCTGTGGCTGGTAAATGACCTTCCTCCTCAGATGTATGAGTGGAAGAATAAAAACAACTACCTGGTCCCAGTGCACAGTGAGTTAGTAACACCTGACGATATTCTGAAAATAATTTTCTGCCGATGCATGACAGACTGTGGCACCTCAAAGTGTAGCCGCAAAAAAAGCAAGTCTCAAAGGTTCCCCAACATGCCAAAATTGCCATTGGAACTGACTCAATGGAGTCCCTCAAGTTGACTCCGAAGAAGAAGTAGAACAGGAGGATCATCTGACCATTTCCCTTCGGTGGTCCAGCGAATAAAATAGATAAAATAGAATATGAAAATAGATAAAATATTAAAGTAACAGCGTGCCTACAAAATGAGCATCCGTGTTATTTAGACGCTCAGTACAGAATAAGTGTACAAAAAAGGGATTGTGATTCCCATCGAAGTAATGCATTAGTTTTGGTATCACAACTATTGCAGAAGTATTGCTTTGCCATTATAGCCCTCTTTCCCCAGGTACGGGAATCAAACATAACATCGAAATGAAACAAATTTGAAACGAAAGTGTTATCTAGTTATTTAATTAAATATTTTTGAAGTTTTAAAATGCCAAAAATATGCAGCAGTTGGCGACACTATTTAAAAATTTTATTAATTAATAATTAAATAACCAGATATTATTTTCTGTTCAATTTTGTTTTAAATTGATATTATGATGATTCCCATACCTGGTGAAAATGGGATAACATGGCAATGTAAGTCTTTTGCAAAAGTTGTGATTTCAAAACTGATGCATTAGCTATAAGGGACTGACAATACCCTCTTCGCTCAATACTGAAACTGCTTTCAAATTTAAAGGAAAATAGACGAAACATTAAAGTAAGATACATTATTGAAAATAATTAAATTCTCTACCTTTCTATGTTTAACATTTAGTTTTTCGGAGCATCATCGAAGAGTTATCCGATCAAAAAAGAGGTAAAATTTGAAAAAAAAATTGTTTTCTAAAAAATTACAGACTTTCAAGAGCGGATATCTCGAGAACTATACAACATATTAAAACACTCGAAAGGTGAAACTTGTAGAAAATTTAACCAGCTTTTATTTTGTGCTTAAAAATATATCGTTAGGAGGCATAGTTTTAGAGATATAAGCAAAAAAACGATAAATGGGACTTTCACCCCCCTTCCCCCCCTTAGGCTCAGGGGCTAGGGGCGGGGACTTTAATATGTTTACCACCTAACTAGTCCAAATAAACTTACGAAGTCAAAAATTGTGTTCCAAACATTTCCCTCTATAACTATTCGTTGCATGGCCTATTTCTAGTCATTTCCAATATGTTTAGGAAATAAATTTAACAATGACACTTGTTTTCTGAGTAAGGTTATTAAGATTTCTTTACCAGATGCGACATTTAGTCCAGTGAATAGAGACTCAAAAATGGGTTTACCATACAAAAGCTCCGGTATCTCTGATTTTTTTATATTATGTGTGTGACTCCTAGGTAGTAATAAATGTGAGTTTTCGTCATCCTCGTTCTATTGCTTTTTCCGCCATCTTAAAAAAACGTTCGAAATTTCGCCCATTTTCCCGTTTCTGTCCTATAACTTTTCTCCTAAGCATTTTTGAATATACTTTTCGACGCAAAGTTGTTGAAAACAAAATTTTCTTCAAAATCGGAAACAAAAGTTTTTTGTACGACAAAGAGTTAAAGAGCTACGAAGCTGCAAAAATTGTGCAAAATCTAGTGTTTCGAATTTTTTTTTACTTTCCCACGATTTTCTATCACCGTAACTCACATAAGACTTCGTTTTAGCAATTAACAATTATTATACAAGTCGTAGGAAATTTAATGTCCTATAAAGTACATTTATCAAAAATAAATTTCTTATGGATTTCTAGAAGCAAGGTTAAATTTACAGAAAAACAAAAAAGGACTATTTTCATCCGACGATACATTGTTTTATTTTTTAACCACTAGCTCTTTCACAGTGCATTTTTTCAGTGTTTTTGTGAATATAAAACTTGTTCAAAATAATTTTCTATAAAAAGGTTGTTTTGTGTGTACCATACGATGAAATGTAACGGAGCTACGTAGTACGAAAAATGGCGTCAAAACTTGAATTTCACCAAAAGAGTTTTTTACTACTTTAAATCCCTTGTAATTAAAAAAAACTCTTTTTTTATAAACCGCAATTTTTAGAACCCTGGTCAAGTGAAGAGGACGACACCTAAGCGGGCACCCAACGTAACTTTAAAGACAACATTGTACGTGGAGTCGGGGGACACGGATGGCCTAGTGGTTTGGATCGCAGACCATTACGCTAGCAGTCTGCGCGCTGTAACGGGTGCGGGTTCGTTTTCCGCCTTCTCCCTAGGTGTACTTCTTTTCTCTGTGACAGTAAAAATTCTTTCTTTGTGTCTGTCTTAATTGACGAAGGCATATAAGCGGGTCTCTGATCAAGCACACAAGCCGGAATATATATGTACCTACCCTACCCCTACCCTCGGGTCTTTGGAGCATATTTAACTAGCAGTCATTGGAACTCGGACTTTCGGCTGCATTCGTCGGACTTCGAAAAAGTCTAACCATTTTTTGACGTGATTGCTAAACAATCAAAATGATGCATTCAGTGCACTACCCGTGTAAAAGTCGTTCTGCCAAATACGCTTTGTAAATGAGGGTTAACCCTGATTCTCATAGAGTAGCATATATGCTATCTGGGGTTTTCCCCTACTTTCTGTTTGCTAAGTGACGTCAGCGAGTATGTTGCATTGTTATTTGTTAGAAGAACAGTATAGAAGCTTCGTTCAGAATGAAAAAATGTACAAAGTTAAAATTATTTTTGTTTTAGAGGAAGGTAACTTGTTGGATTGTTGTGATTGTGCATCATGTCTCGTCGTCTGTACAAGGAAAGTTCATTGAATTATTTTTCATATATTTTTTTTTTACTTTGAAAAATATTTTTCATATTTCTTATGCTCTGTAGTTTTAAAAAATTGCTTAAGTTGTTGGATTACCACTGTTTTTGGAAAAAATACAAGCTAAAAACTGAAGGTTGCATATATGCTACCTTTCATAAAACTCTAATTAATTACTGCACTAGTTATTTTAGAAAGGTTATGACACTAAATAATCTTTATTTTAGCTGTAGAAAAACAGAAAAAAATTGAAAATTGGAAAAATTAAAAAAAAATCGATGATCACGAGAATAATGGTTAAGCAAAGTTCAAATCGTCTTTGGTTGCAAATCATTTGTACTCATTTCAATGCTTCAAAATTACTATGAATTGCAACCGAAACTCTTGAGAAATAACCCATCTTTCCAATCGACTCCAAACTGTCCCATTGTGTAGCTTTAGTAAAGCGTTTATTTAATCGACCATAATGTAGGGAAATATTAATTTTATAAAACAAACATACAACAGTTAAAAATACTTAGTATGCAAATAAGGTGAATCTACAGTCCCTATAAAAGCCCAAAATAGGAGGATGCGAGTACGTTTTAGTTTTTACTACGTTTGGGTAGTTGTGCACAAAAAGATGGCTCTTCTGCGCGTTTGTCAGCGTTCCAATGTAAGTTTATTTTCTTGTCTCCTTAAATTGTTAAAACTCTAATTGTCAAGTTTTTTATTAGCTAAGTAATTTGGTTAAATCATTCTCGTAATCTAATATTTTCCGTTATGATATAAAAGTGTTTATAATTGCATTGCATACTGTCTTGGCTGTACTTCCTTGGCTTCAAATGTGTTATTGTCTTAGCCTCAAGTTGACATTAGTAATACAATTTAGTGTATTTTCGCGTTTACATCGTAATGATTTGCAAACAAAATTAATTTCAAATATGCCGGCCTCTATTGACGATCACTTTTTAGTGAATCCCGATAATTTCCAACGAGATGCGACTTCTAATTTATAGCAAAATACGGACTAAAGCAGTTTATAAAATGATATACATAATGAGTTTCTATAACGGTATGTGAAATGCAAACCGCATTGGCTCTAACCCATGTACAAGGTTCCCTTAAATCTATCATTATTTTTTTTTAAATTAGTTTTTTTTGAAGTTGTGGGAAGATATTTGAACAATTTTAGTGGCGTAAGGAAGGGAGATTAAGGGACGTTATAAAGCCGGAGTAGCGCGTGGCTTTCAGGCACTATGTCACTGAGGATACTCTCTGGGGTTTTGTTTTCTCCTTGCTCGCCTTTGTAAAGTGATCATGCTGGGCAAAAAAAATCCCAACAAATAGGGCCAACCAAAGTGTATCTGAGGATGTACGTTAAATATATGGACTTTAAATGGGTGTTCTTGGGAGGGGGGGGGGGGGGGGGCTGTGCTTTCTTCTCCCAGCATGACAATAATACTACATTTAAGCAATTGTTTATAACCAGGCTTTTTCCGCCAACGTCAAATTTTTGGCAAGGTTTAGCAGCAGCCAATCTCCGCAGTCTGAGGGCGACGACATACTTCCCTACTGGCACGCTGCAACTGGTGGCAAAGTAAAGGACTTCAAGCGGATGCCCGGCCCAAAGTACTTGCCACTCATCGGGCGTGAGTGGCGTTACAATAAAATGATTGGTGAGATTAGTTTAATACAATCTTCAATTGAGTTAAGGAATATTTTCAGCTAGACCAAATCATTAAGTATAAGATATTGGGTCTGTTCTGTTTCTAGTGAATTTACTATCGTTTAGCCTCAAAATTAAAGGGCCGGAAACCATCTCAGTTATACTTTAGACAATGTGTTTTGCTAAACTAAATCCTTCATTTATCACTTAAAATGTTTAATAAACGAATAATTTGCAAATAATCAGTGTTCTGGAATTGGCGAATTGCTCTAAAATAGCATGACCCATATTTTAAGCCAACAGTCCTTTTCTGCAGAAACTCATTTTATTAATGACTAGCAACATTTTAAAGTAAGTTTCAGTTGAAAACTTATTTTTGTAAAAAAAATTACTTTCACGCAATAAACGAGAAACAAAATTGGGAAATTGCTTGATGTGTATCTGGCTTAGAAAAGTACTTGGTAAAACCCATGTTTTGTCTAAGTACTATTTTTAATACTGAGAATTGAGCTACTATACCCCAATCGTCAACGTGGCCCAGAATTCCATTGGGTCAAAATGCGACTGCTTCTAAGATCTATAACTTCGCGGTAATCTAAAATTCAAAATATGCGAATTGAAAATTAATATCTGTATTACAAGGGAAAAATTCCATATCAAATTGATCACAATACTTAAAAATTGAATACGTTCGGCGTATGGATGCAACCCTAAATTACTTTTATTTTCTCTCGCGCGATGACTATTTGAAGGGCTCAAGTGCAAAACAAGTTAAATCACTTTTTCGAAAAAAATTGAGTTGGATACCTTTTCATACAGGCATTGTAGGAAGGGCTCCACCAACATTTTGATTTGCACAAAAAAAGTTTTCACTTTTTGTCAAGTCACTTTTTTGTGCAAATCAAAATGTTGATGGATCCCTTCCTACAATACCTGTATGAAAAGCTAACCAACTCAATTTTTTCCAAAAAGTGATTTAACTTGTTTTGCACTTGAGCTCTTCATTTGGGGCAGCTTGTTCAATGACTGTTTATTAAAAGAGCTTATTAATGAGCAGAGTTTAGTGAAGCTACGTATTTTCTTGCTTCCCGATCTTGAATGAACATAACTAACTCGTGATTATCTTGCGTTGATGTCACAATCTATTATTTGAAAGTAAACTAAAAGCTGACACTACAAATGGCTATTAACATGTCCATTGTCCATATTTTAAAGGTATCTACGATCACGACTATGTCAATCGCACCTTCGCCAAGATGTTTCGTCAATACGGTCCCGTCGTGAAAGAATACATAGGACGTGATCGCGCCGTCGTACACCTGTTCCACCCGGATGACATGAGGACGGTGTACCGAAACGACGGACTATGCCCGACCAGAACTTTTAATCGCGTCATGGCCCGGTACAGGAAAGAAAGGCCAGATTTGTACGACAGTCCAGGACTCGGGTCAAGGTAAGAGATCCTTGTTTAATTTCAAAGATTGTTGTAACTGGCCTTTAAAGTTGTTAAACTCTTGTGGCATTAAAATAATTTTTGAAGACTAATGCTTGCCAGAACCTGAAGCGACTTGCCTATTTATGAAGATATTCGGTTTGCGGGATTTCTTGTACTACAGTGTTGCTTCACGCTTAAGGACGTTTAAAAAAAATTGTATTCTGTGAATCATTGCATTTCTAACGTCTAAATTTTTTTATATTTATAGTATTCTGGTTTGTGTACATTATATCTGTATCGATAAATACTTGACACAAAATACATCCATAAAATTGAATATGAAAATGTGAGGTATTTTCTAGCAATGGTTTGGAGTGGAGGTCATTTCGAGAGGAATTCGTCAAGCAATGCGGTGTATACCTTCTGAAAGGCCAAAAACATAACCTGGAGGAAGTAGCAGATGACTTGGTTACTAGGGTGCAGTCTAAACTAGACAAAAATCGAGAGGTCGACGTTATGCCTTTACTTTACCGATGGACGCTCGAAAGTAAGTACTGTTTATTTGTCTTATTTTGAAATCTAAGTGGGAAAGCGAAAACGTTAATTATTGTAATTTGGAGCATCTTGGCTAAAATGTGTAACATTTTAAAAATGTAAAATAAATTTTTTATCACTTTGATCGTTCAAACATTATCAACGCCCTTTAAGGGGGTCCGGGACACAAAATCTTCAAAAAAATCAAAAATTATTATCTTACAAAATAATACATTTATTTGTAAATAATTTGAAATCAACATTTTATTTTTATCTGCAGTAGAACGTGAGATATTTAGTTTTTTGTGTCATGACATCTGCGTTGGCCGCGAGCCACACCTAGCAGACAATGTAAACAAACGTTTTGACTTCTCTTTTTACTAGTTTCAGCTCTTTCATTTCTTAATTTTAGGAAGGTAGACTAACACTTTTAAAGTAAAGTGAACTGAACTGAATTCTTCCTACAATTATTGTTTATTTTCAAACCATCGAATATTTACAACACGTTTTTCCAATTTTTCGTTTTGAAGTTTGAAATACAAACACTGTTATCGCGTTTTTTTCATTTGCATAGAAATAATTATATTTATATAATTGTTTATTAAATCGCTGAAAAGATGGGACGTAAGCGTAAGTCTACAGCTAAAAAGGGTGAAAAAATGCGGGCAAAGCGACAGGTGGCTGTAGTTTCGTCTGCAGTAGTGCAGCAAGAAGATTCTGCTGAAAAGTGTTTGAATCGAATAACAGAACTAAATACGCATGTTCCAATTTCCTCTACTGTACCTATTTCTTCAAATGAATACGTCCTTATGAGCATGAATTCTCTCAACCCTCATTCAACAGTGCAAATGTTCTATATGATGTGATTCTAATCTAACTGTAAAGTTTGAAAAAAGTTTCGGTTTCGCCCAAGTTGTTACTTTGCGCTGCTTATCTTGTGACTTTTTCACCACAGTGAATTCTTATGGAAAAGTGCAAACTGAGAAGGCTTTTGATATTAATCGACGAATCGTTACTGCATTCACGGAAATAGGCAAACGTCATGCTTCAACAGAAACGTTTTCAACAATCTTAAATTTGCCCTGCATGGATTCAAAGACATTTACTCGACATCTTTACGGGCTAGAAGTTGCAACCAGGCAAAGTTCAAATTTGCAATTGGAGGAAGTGCGGAAGAAAGTGTATGAAGAGCATCGACTTAAATGTACTGACAAAAACAAGAATGTGTTTGATATCGCAGTGAGTTATGACGCGTTGGGGCATAAGGGGGGACACACTTCCAATTATGGGATAGGTAGTGTCATCGATATCTCAACGGGTTATGTTTTAGACTACGTAGTTCTTTCCAAATACTGTGCGAGTTGTACTCAAGCCAAACACGATTTAGGCCCAAACAGCCTAGAATTTATATTTGGTATGAAGGTCACAAACCTGAATGTCAAATAAACTACACAGGAAGTTCTGGTGGAATGGAGGTGGAAATCGCAAAGCAATTGTGGTCCAGATCAACTAGCCATGGTTTCAGGTACATTAAGTTTCTTGGAGATGGGGATTCCAAATCCTTCACAGCATTGCAAGAAATGAATATTTATGGCACTGGGGTGACACTAGTCAAGGAGGAGTGCATAATTCACGTTGGTAAAAGAATGGGAACAGCCCTAAGAAAGCTAGTCGACACCGAAAAGAAAAGAGGAGTTACACTTGGAGGTAGAAAGCAGGGCAGCTTGAAGGACACTACTATAAAGAAGACAAGATACTATAGAAATGCCATTAAACGAAACAAAGGAAACCTAGTTAACATGAAAAGAGACTGTTATGCAATTCTACTGCATTGCAATTCAACAGATGAAAAATCTCAGCACAGCACCAAAAATGTCCATACACTAGTGATTCCTGGTGTTTCTACAATCGTGCCAAATTTAATAATAAAATTCCTGAATCGCATAGCAAAGGCATAAAATCTCCTTTGTCGACAGACGTCTTGGTGAAGATGATGCCCATTTTTCAACGACTAGCATCTGACACTTTATTGGCAAGGAGTTTGAAAGGCGAGATGCAAAATCGCAATGAATCTCTTCACAGCTTGATATGGAATCGTTGCTCTAAGACAACCAATACTTCAAAGTCGCGTGTAGAAATTGCCTCAGATAGGGCAATCATGGATTTTAATCGAGGATTGGCCTGCAGCTTACAAAATGTCTTGGAGTCCTCGTCACTACCACTTGCAGAAAGTTCATTTGTTCTTTCCAAAAAGGACTGTAGACGATTTAGGAAGGCAGCCATGAAAGCAACAACTACCTTTAAAATCTATAGAAAAAAGTTGAACTTGCTAAAATTAAATTAAATGAGTCGCACAAACTTAAGGATGGAACATTATACTCTCCAGGCATGGACTACTAAACGAATATGTATTATAAGGCTAACAAATTCGCAGAAACTAAGCTCAAAACTAAATGAACGTAACTCCTAAATTTTTGGTGGATTACCACATTAGAAAGCTTAGGTTTACGTCTTGAATTTTTTGCATGTTTTCCCTTGCCTTTTCAATGAGGTCACGAGTTTCTGATTTTAATGTGGAAACCTTTAATGTTTACATTAAAAGACACGTAAGTTATAGTTGTATACTTCAATATACAGATACAGGATATAAGTTTGGAGCACGCATTAAGGCGTATTAGTCGCCTTTTGTTACAACGTGATATTTAGATTGTATCTTATTGCACATAATCGAAAAAACGCAGCTAGGTTACTTATTACGTTTTGCCGTATGCCTACGTGCAGAATACTTCGGGTTAAGTCTATAGGATAAAGTGTGAGCAATTGCTTCTTGTCTCTATGGGTAAGCGTATAGTGGAACAGATTTCAGAGTCGGCTCTGATTGGAATGATAAAGCGTTTTAATGCTTATTTGTGCATACCACTATCAAAATCAATGGCTGCTATTATACACCCCCGCTTTCCGTTTTTTCCGATCTGAACAGACTATCTAGACCTGGAAATCCGCTCCACTATTCTTACCCTAATAGCTGCTTGACTACTCTAGACGTAGTCGATTATCAATCTGATTCTTAAAAAATCAATTTTAATGGCAGGCGTTGGTACAGTGACCCTCAATAGGCGTCTAGGATGTCTTGATCCAGTGTATATTCCGGAGGCCGACAGGCTGATTGAGGCGGCGCACATCACAAACGAAGTCGTCTACAGAACGGAGTTGATGGAGAGCGGACACGATGAACAGTACCAGAAGTTTATTCCGGCTGAGGACTACTTCGCAGGGTTAGCAAATATTCTATTTTTACTTTGCCAATTTAAACTAGATGTTGCAAAAGTGTTATTTAAAAGGTTAACTATTCTCACCTTTTTAAATTTTTCAGTGTTATAAGAAAGTATATCGATGAAGCCATCGAAGAACTGCCGACATCTCCTGAAAATGAATTCCTTTCAACTATTTTAAAGCCTGAAACCAAGTTGAACAATCTGTACACATTTGTATTGGACTTATTCCGTGCAGGGATTCACTCGGTAATTGGATTTTCTGTTACGTCACTATAATTGGACATTAACTTTTTTGCGGTAGTATATTTTCAACTCGATGAAATAACTGTAGTTATGAAATTTGACCCTAGTTTCATAAAATCGTAGGCAATATTTAAAATAGTTAACGCAACAAATTGATAGCCTGTTTTCTACTTTTGAAGGCTTCACTTAAGTTTTGAAGTGAACTCTAAGACTTCATACAATAGAGAATAGCGGCCTGTTTTTAATTTCCATTTTTAATTCGGGCTTCATAGAAAAGCTATCGGGAACTTGAATATCTGCTTAAAAATTCGGTAAAATCTGGTTTTTAAACAGTTAAAGATAGCCGGATAAGTAATGAAATAGAAAATTATACTTCCCAAGTGGTAGACTTAGTACCAGTTACAATTGCGCAAATAAAACGCCGCAGATTTTTAAGAATATACTGGCTATGTCACACAATAAAATATAAAGCGACTTCCTATTTCATAATGTCAAAACTAGTTATCTTGAAATTTGGATTAAAAAGTTTGTCTCGGAAATGTTAAGACATTTTACAATTTAGGATTATGTATTCGATTTAAAGCGAGGAAATGAGGTGATTCCTTCTATGGTACTAATGTTGACTACTCGTTTAGTTCCCCTACAAAACGTAATTTAATTAAATTTTATATTTCCCTTAGACCGCAGTGACAGCAGCCTTCGCTCTCTATCATCTTGCTCTGAACAGAAACGTACAAGAAAAGCTTCGCCTGGAGATACTTGAGGAACTGCCGACCGAAGAAAGCCGTTATGCCGACTCCCAACTAGCAAAATCGAATTATCTGCTCTTCGTCATTCAAGAAACTCTAAGGTAACTGTTATTCTTATATACATCAAGATTTTATCAAGTGTAAAACTAAAACCTGTTTCTAAGATTTAATGCATTTTAGATTAAATCCACCCACAATCGGTAATGGAAGAGTGTTGAAAGCTCCCCTGGCCTTGGGTGGCTATAACGTACCGGCATCGGTAAGTTAGAAATCTAGTATTCAGATTTACATAGACATTCAGACTTTTAGTTGCGGCAGTTTCAGAGAACCCAAGTTGCTTAGTGTAAGAATTATATTGTAAATAAGTTCGATTTGAACTACAATTTGATCAATGCTACCTTGGCTTATGCTAATTCAAATAAACTTATTTATCTTATCCGAGGATTGGCGATAAAAGCTTTTAAAATAGGGCCGTAAAGAAAAACCTAAAATGTATAACTTAAGCTCGAATTGATCTATGTAATATTTCTAAAGTACCTTGTGTCACATCGAGGAACTAGTGGATATACAAGGTGGCACTTTGAAGAGCCTAAAACAAATGACGGATTTATTGATTGACTCTTCTGGCGGTCATTAGCCACTGCTGCTGCCCTCAAGGGTTTTCACACTGGGGTCAGTAGCTTCACTTTTATTTTGAAGCCTCTTTTAAACGTGCCACTGTGTATAAGCCGTAGTATCAGAACTTCGAAGGACTTATTATTCTGCACTCCGCCTTTAAACTGAAATAATTATCTTTAAGGGAGGGGGGGGGGGGGTACTAAGGAAACAAGGATTACAAAACTTCATTTTGATTCCTTTGCAGACCATGGTCCTGCTGCATCACCAAGTGGCGAGTCTGCAAGAAGAGAACTTCCGTGATGCGCAGAAATTCATTCCAGAGAGATGGTCAAAAGAGCATCGCCTGACATGATCAAGAACCCATATGCTTCGATGCCGTTTGGTTCCGGACCTCGGCAATGCGTTGGGCAGAGCCTTGCTAGAGAAGAACTAAAAATAGCAGTTTCCAAAGTAGGTTAACTTTTCATAATTCACGTATAACGAGTTGAAATATTTAGAATTTGGTTTTATTTTTGGAATTTCAAATTGGATACGCACATGAAGGTCTAGGTATATGAATCCTTCACTTTTGTCGCTCTCGGCCTAATAACTGAGGATTTGCTCGACGTTTTTCAAACTAATCCAATATCGTTGTGTTCTGAGAAGTTTAAGCTTATTTTTACAAACTTTATAGGTTAATTATAATTTTCTCTATTTGGGCTCCCTCTACCGAAGACAAAGTTCACTTGTGTAGCTCTAGTGCGACGTTAATTTAACGAAACAAAATCCCTGCTTTTCAAAGTTTGTACCCCTCGTACTCTATGATCCGAGGTTAAAGCTTGCCATTCTTTGGCTTTTGATCGCCACCATGGCACTGTACCTTTTTGAACTTTTTGTGGGAATGCAATTAGTAGTTTGGGGAGCTTTTATTAAATGGCATGTAATCTGACGATTGTCTTAAGTAAACTTCAATTTTTATATGTGACAAAATACGGGTCTACTATATTAGTTATTCTGTAAGTATTTTTGTTAGTTATACTTACCAGTTTCTATTTGCGTGTCGAATTTAGTAAGATTCTCAAAGAATAACCAGCAATTTGTATGTTTAAAACAAATCGAAAATGTCTAATCTTGTTCCTTTGTAATTTTTATACCGTGCTTATAATCAAATGTTCGTTATTGCAGTTTGTGAGGAACTTCGATATATCCTATCACCATGAGGAAATTGATGTCGTAAACAGACTCCACAACGAACCTGACAGACCAGTGAGACTACAATTACGCCCGTTGAACTAAAGTCTTTAGTGAATATTGTAACTGTTTAAACATAGCATTTTATATTAGATTTGATCTAATGCGTCAATTGTGTATACTTCTACACTTTTATGAATTTAATAAATTTTCTTTACCTCTGTATTCAGTCTTTGTCGATACATTTCTTGTTAAAGTGTGAATTACTTGAAGGCATCTAGGGAATGTGACCAGACTTCCACAAAGAAAAAATCGTGATTCCAATGAGTGGAGAACTAAGCACAAATACTTGACGCATTGACTGCCAGCGACGAAGTATCTCGTCCTGATTTCCGATTCACCGATAACGGCACAACCTGATAAAATTCAGTGTCATTTCAGCAACTGTCCTTGTGAGTTCAAGTTCTTCTAAAAACACAAGCAGGATAGTCTTGGTGCTTATCTAGCTCATGATAAATTTGTCGATTTCGACCACCCTTCTGTATGTCATAACTTCAAAGATCGTTTGGTGATATTTCTCTACAGATATTTAAGGGGGACCAGACCCCCAAGATTTTCAAAAATGACATTTCAATGTTTTTAGCTTTACAACGATATCTTTTAAGAAACTAAGATTTCATATCTTACAATTAAAGTTTCGAGTACTCAACGCATTAATTTTTTGAAAAAATGTTTAGGTCAAATCCACTCGTGTTTTATTGGTAAAACTATTGTTTAGTGTTTACTATAAATGCTTATATCTCAACCAACTTCTCTATTGAAGTTAGTTAAACTTTTCTCAGAATCTACTGAACGTATCAACCAGAAATTTTTTATACGTATTTAAAATTTGGTTTCTAAAAAACGCTGGAGGGATTTGAGTATAACTATCTTGCTTTTTTTTCTTTATATTGATGTTTTTTTAGTTAAGAAATTATGTAGTTTCACCCAAATTTATAATTTAATTATCGGATTGGAAACGGCCAGGAACAATTCCTCGTATTTTACGACCTCGAACTATGATTTTTAATTTTTTGAAAATAAAGAGTTGGTTCCTTCTCGTTATGACGAACTTGTTTAAAAAATTTATTGTGCTTCGCAACAACCTTTTATCGATGACAATTTTCTATCGATAGCCTGACAGTCAATTCGTTGAAAACCAGTGTTAAAAAAAATCAACGTTGCCTTTTTTCTCTTTTTAGTAGTGAAAATAACTTGAATCAATTCCTTCAGAGAGAAACTGGCAATTGTAACAACTTCTTTGCATTCAGCATTGAGTAAGAAATCAGTATTCATAGTAGCATAAGCTATTCCAAAACGATTAAGAACTTAAGCTTTAGTATAAAGAAATTCCGATTGTTGAATTTTAGTTGAAAATATTTCGGATAAAAAAAATTGTTATTGTTCAGGCAACGAAGGCTCAAAATAGGGTATGGAGGGAAATGTTTGGAACACAATTTTTGACTTGGTATCTTTGTTTGGACTAGTTAGGAGGTGAACATATCAAAATTCCCTGCCCCTAGCCCTTGAGCCGAAGGGGGGGAATGGGGGTTAAAGGTCCCATTTCTTGGTTTTTTGAATATATCTCGAAAACTATGCGTCCTACCGATTTACTTGTGATACAAAAAATGAAAGCTGATTAAATTTTCTACAAGTTTCACCCCTTAAGTGTTTTAATATCTTTTATAGTTTTCGAGATATCCGCTCTTGAAAGTCTAATTTTTGAGATAACAAATTTTTTTCCAAATTTTTCCTCTTGTTTGACAGGATAACTCTTCAATGATGCTCCGAAAAACTAAATGTTGACCCTAGAGTGGTACAGAATTTAATTCTTTTCAATAATGTATCTTACTTCACTGTTTTATCTATTTTCCTTCAAATTTTAAAGCAGTTTCTGTTGAGCGAAAAGGGACTATCAGTCCCATAGAGCTAATGAAATAGTTTTGAAATCACAACTTTTGCAAAAGAAACACTTTGCCTTGTTGTAACATTAATACCAGGTATGAGAATCATCATAATATCAATTTAAAACAAAATTGAAAAGAAAATAACCGGTTATTGAATTATTAATTAATAAAGTTTTAAAATTGTGTCGCCATCTGCTGTATATTTTTGGCATTTTAAAACTTCAAAAATATATAATTAAATAACTAGATAACATTTTCGTTTCAAATTTGTTTCATTTCGAAGTTAAGTTGATTCCCGTACCTGGGGAAAAAGGCTAACATGGCTAAGCAATACTTCTGCGGAAGTTGTGATTCCAGAACTAATACATTAGCTCTATGAAAATGATAATCCCTTTTATGTACACGTATTCTGTACTGAATGTCTTAATAACTAAAAAAAACTAAACTCCTCGGTGCACCCCATTAGTGTGCCAAAGCCTGCCGTGCCCATTTAAGCTTTTGTGACCTAGGGCTCTGGGTTGCTAGGCAAATGTCCTGGTAAGGTGGTCAGCCTCACGCGTTACCCCCAGTTTTTAGTTACCCAGCAAGCTTGGTCCCCATTTTATCGACCCACTTAAATGCCATGGTAGCCCTTTTTCCCCAGGCACGGGAATCAAACATAACATCGAAATGAAACATATTTGAAACGAAAATGTTATCTAGTTTTTTAATTATATATTTTTCAAGTTTTAAAATGCCAAAAATATACAGCAGATGGCGACACTATTTTAAAACTTTATTAATTAATAATTCAATAACCGGATGTTATTTTCTTTTTAATTTTGTTTTAAATTGATATTATGATGAATCCCATACCTGGTGAAAATGGGATAACATGGCAAAATAAGTCTTTTGCAAAAGTTGTGATTTCAAAACTAATGCATTAGATCTAAGGGACTGACAGTCCCTCTTAGCTCAATACTGAAACTGCTTTCAAATTTGAAGGAAAATAGATAAAATAGTAAAGTAAGATACATTATTGAAAAGAATTAAATTCTCTACCACTCTAGGGTCAACATTTGGTTTTTCGGAGCATCATTGAAGAGTTATCCGATCAAAAAAGAGGAAAAATGTGAAAAAAATCTCTTTTCTAAAAAAATGCAAACTTTCAAGAGCGGATATCTCGAAAACTATAGCCCTTAACACTTGAGGGGACACTTGACAAAACACTTGAGGGGTGAAACTTGTAGAAAATTTAATCAGTTTTCATTTTGTGCTTTACAAATGTATCGTTATGACGCATAGTTTTAGAGATATAAGCAAAAAAACGAAAAATGGTACTTTCAACCCCCCCCCCTCCCCCCTTAGGCTCAGGGGCTAGGGGCGGTGACTTTTAATATGTTTACCTCCTAACTAGTCCAAACAAAGTTACGAAGTCAAAAATTGTGTTCCAAACATTTCCCTCTATAACTCTTCGTTGCGTGGACTATTTCTAGTCATTTCCGATATGTTTAGGAAATAAATTTAACAATGACATTTGTTTTCTGAGTAAGGTTATTAAGATTTCTTTACCAGATGCGACATTTAGTCCAGTGAATAGAGACTCAAAAATGGGATTACCATGCAAAAGGTCCGGTATCGCTGATTTTTTTTATATGATGTGTGTGACCCCTAGGCAGTAATAAATGTGAGTTTTCGTCATCTTCGTTCTATTGATTTTTCCGCCATCTTAAAAAAAAAAAAAACGTTTGAAATTTCGCCCATTTTCCCGTTTGTGGCCTATAACTTTTCTCTTAAGCATTTTTGAATATAACTTTTCAACGCAAAGTTGATTTTCTTCAAAATCGGTAACAAAAGTTTTTTTTTTTTTGTACGATCACTTACAGTTAAAGAGCTACGAAGCTGCAAAAAGGGTGCAAAATCTAGTGTTTCGAATTTTTGAACAATTATTATACAAGTCCTAGGAAATTTAATGTCCTATAAAGTACATTTATTAAAAATAAGTTTCTTATGGATTTCTAGAAGCAATTTACAGAAAAACAAAAAAGGGCTAATTTCATCCGAAGATACATTGTTTTATTTTTTAACCACTAGCTCTTTCCCAGTGCATTTTTTCAGTGTTTTTGTAAATACAAAACTTGTTCAAAATAATTTTTCTAAAAAAAGGTTGTTTTGTGTGTTCCATACGATGAAATCTAACGGATCTACGTAGTACGAAAAAGAGCGTAAAATCTTGAATTTCACCAAAAGAGTTTTTTACCACTTTAAATCCCCAGTAATTAGAAAAAAAACTATTTTTTTTATAAACCACAATTTTTAGAACCCTGGTCAAGTGAAGAGGACGACTCCTAAGCGGGCACCCAACGTAACTTTAAAGACAACATTGTACGTGGAGTCGGGGGGACACGGATGGCCTAGTGGTTTGGATCGCAGACCATTACGCTAGCAGTCTGCGCGCTGTAACGGGTGCGGGTTCGTTTCCCGCCTTCGCCCTGGGTGTACTCCTTTTCTCTGTGACAGTAAAAATTCTTTCTTTGTGTCTGTCTTAATTGACGAAGGCATATAAGCGGGTCTCTGATCAAGCACACAAGCCGGAATATATATGTACCTACCCTACCCCTACCCTACGTGGAGTCGGGTCTTTGGAGCATATTTAACTAGCCCTCATTGAAACTCGGACTTTCGGCTGCATTCGTCGGACTTCGAAAAAGTCTAACCTTTTTTTTGACGTGGTTGCTAAACAATTAAAATGATGCATTCAGTGCACTACCGGTGTAAAAGTCGTTTCGCCAAATAGGGTAACGATTACAGTGATTTTCACCCTCATTCATTATTGAAAATAATAAGATGTAAAGCCCAAAATGTTGTTGCCAACATGACAAACGTTAATGGCGGGAAATTTAAAAACCATTGTCATGTTGGCAACAACATTTTGGGCTTTAACATCTTATTATTTTCAATAATGAATGAGGGGGCCAATAACTGTGAGGGTGCCAATCACTGTACTCGTTACCCTACGCCGTTTAAGTTAGGGTTAAATAAAGTTCAAATCCCCTTTGGTTGCAGATCATTTGTTCTCATTTCAATGCTTCAAAATTACTATGAATTGCGATCGAAACTCTTGAAATGACTTATCTTTCCAATCGACCCCAAACTGTCTCATTGTGTAGCATTAGTAAAGCGTTTATTTAATCGACCATAATGTAGGGAAATATTAATTTTATAAAACAAACATACAACAGTTAAAAATACTTAGTATGCAAATAAGGTGAATCTACACTCCCTATAAAAGCCCAAAATAGGTGAATTTGAGTACGTTTTATTTTTACCAAATTTGGTAGTTGTGAACAAAAAGATGGCTCTTCTGCGCGTTTGTCAGCGTTCCAAAGTAAGTTAATTTTCTTGTCTCTTAAATGGTTAAAACTCTAATTGTCAAAGTTCTTAACTTTTAAATTAACTAAGTAATTTGGTTAAATCTTTCTCGTAATCTTATCTAATTTTTCCCGTTATGATATAAAAGTGTTTATAATTGCGTACTATCGACATCCTTGGCTTCAAATGTGTTATTGTCTTAGCCTCAAGTTGACATTAGTAATACAATTTAGTGTATTTTCGCGTTCACATCATATTTATTTGCAAACAAAATTAGATTCAAATATGCCGGCCTCTATTGACTATCACTTTTTAGTGAATCCCGATAATTTCTCCTTGCTCGCCTTTGTTAAGTGATTATGCTGGGCAAAAAAAAATCCCAAGAAATAGAGCCAACCACCGTGTATTTGAGGATGCACGTTAAATATATTGACTTTGAATGGGTGTTATTGGGGGCACTGTTCCTTTTTTCCCCAGCATGACAATAATACTACATTTAAGCAATTGTTTATAACCAGGCTTTTTCCGCCAACGGGAAATTTTCGGCAAAGTTTAGCAGCAGCCAACCTCCGCACTCTGAGGGCGACGACATACTTCCCTACTGGCACGCTGCGACTGGTGGCAAAGTAAAGGACTTCCAGCAGATGCCCGGTCCAAAGTTGATTGGTGAGCTTAGTTTAATATTATCTTCAATTAAATTAATGATTTGGTCTAGTTGCAAATATCCCTTAAGTATAAGATTGGGTCTGATATCTGGCGGCTTATATTGAATTTATCATCGTTAAGCTTTAAAATTAAAGTGCCGGACCCTATGTCAGTTATACTTTAGAGAATGCGTTTTGCTAACCTAGATCCTTTATTTATTACTTAAAATGTTTAATGAACGAATAATTCGCAAATAATCAAAACATGCTGGAATTGGGGAATTGCTCTAAAATAGTATGACCCATATTTTAAACTAACAGTACTTTTCTGCAGAAACTTATTTTTTATTGATGACTAGCAAAATTTTAAAGTAAGTTTCAGTTGAAAACTTATATTTGTAACAAAAATATATACTTTGACGCAGTAAACGAGAAACAAAATTGGAATATTTCTTGATGTGTATCTGGCTTAGGAAAGTACTTGGTAAAACCCATAATTTGTCGAAGTACTATTTTTAATACTAACAATTGAGCTTCTATACCCCAATCATCAACGTGGCCCGAAATTCAATTGGGTCCAAATGCGACTGCTTTTAAGATCTATAACTTCACGGTAATTTAAAATTCAAAATATGCGAATTGAAAATTTAATATCTGTATTACAAGGAAAAAAATGTCCAAATCAAATTGATCACAATATTTAAAAATTGAATGCGGTTGACGTATGGATGCAACCCTAAATTGCTTTTATTTTCTCTCGCGCGATGACTATTTGGGCCAGCTTGTTCAATGACGGTTTATTAATAGAGCTTATTAATGAGCAAAGTTTAGTCCGGCTACGTATTATCTTGCTTCCCGATCTTGAGTGAACGTAAATAACTTGCGATTATATTGCGTTGATGTCGCCATCTATTATTTGAAAGTAAACTAAAAGCTGACCTTACAAATGGCTATTAACATGTCCATTGTCCATATTTTAAAGGTATCTACGATCACGACTATGTCAATCGCACCTTCGCCAAGATGTTCCGTCAATACGGGCCCGTCGTGAAAGAATACATCGGACGTGATCGCGCCATCGTACACCTGTTCCACCCGGATGACATGAGGACGGTGTACCGACACGACGGACTATTCCCGACCAGAACTTCTCATCGCATCATGGCCCGGTACAGGAAAGAAAGGCCAGATTTGTACGACAGTCCAGGACTCGGGCCAAGGTAAGATCATTGTTTAATTTCAAAGGGATTGTTGTAACTGGCCTTTAAAGTTGTGAAACTCTTGTGGCATTAAAAGAATTTTTGAAGACTAATGCTTGCTAGAACCTGAAGCGACTCTTGGATTTCTTACTGCTGCAGTGTTGCTTAACGCTTAAGGATGTTTCAAAAAAAATTTATTCTGTAAATCATTGCATTTTTAACATCTAAAAAAATTTTCATATTTATAGTATTCTGGTTTGCGTACATTATATCTGCAACGATAAATACTTGAAACAAAATACATCCATAAAGTTGAATCTGAAAATGTGAGGCATTTTCTAGCAATGGTTTGGAGTGGAAGTCATTTCGAGAGGAATTCGTCAAGCAATGCGGTGCATACCTTGTGAAAGGTCAAAAAAATAACCTGGAGAACGTAGCAGATGACTTGATTACTAGGGTGCAGTCTAACCTAGACAAAAATGGAGAGGTCGACGTCATGCCTTTACTTTACCGATGGACGCTTGAAAGTAAGTACTGTTTATTTGTCTTGCCTTGAAATCTAAGTGGGAAAGTGATAACGTTAATTGTAATTTGGACCATCTTGGCTAAAATGTGTAACGTTTTAAAAATAGTGTAAAATAATTTTTTATCACTTTGATTGTTCAAACATTATCAACGCCCTTTAAAAGATTGGATAACAGTTCACAATTCCGTTGCGTATGATGCATCAAGAACTAAAGGTTTCTATAATGCTAGAATATATATTACGCGGCAACGAAGCTCAAAACTAAATAAACGTCGTAACTCCTAAATTTTTGGTACATTATCATGTTAGAAAGCTTAGGTTTACGTCTTAAATTTTATGCCTGTTTTACCTTTTTTCAATGAGAACACGAGTTTTTGATTTTAACGTGGAAGCCTTTACTAAAATGTTTACTTCATTATACGGATACGGGATAAATTTGGGCCACACTTTAAGGCGTATTAGTCGCCTTTTGTTACAACGTGATATTTAGATTGTATAGTAGATTGCATAATAGACAAATCGCAGCTAGGTTAATTATTACGTTTTGTCGTATGCGTTTGTGCAGAATACTTCGGCTTAAGTCTTTAGGATAAAGTGTGACTAATTGCTTCTTGCCTCTATGGGTAAGCGTATAGTGGAACAGATTTTCAGAGTCTGCTCTGATTGGAATGAAGAGTTTTAATGCTTATTTGTACATACAACTATTAATATCAATGCCTACTATTATACACTCCAGCTTTCCATTTTTTCCGATCTGAACAGACTATCTAGACCTGGAAATCCGCTCCACTATTCTTACCCTAATAGCTGCTTGACTTCTCTAGACGTAGTCGATTATCACTGATTCTTAAACAAAAAACAATTTTAATGGCAGGCGTTGGTACAGTGACCCTCAAAAGGCGTCTAGGATGTCTTAATCCAGTGCCCATTCCGGAGGCCGACAGGCTGATTGAGGCGGCGCAGATCACAGACGAAGTCGTCTACAGAACGGAGATGATGGAGAGCGGGCACGAGGAACAGTACCAGAAGTTGATTCCGGCTGAGGACTACTTCGCAGGGTTAGCAAATATTCTATTTTTACTTTGTCAATTTAAACTAGATGTTGCAAAAGTGTTATTTAAAAGGTTAACTATTCTCAACCTTTTTAAACTTTTCAGTGTTATAAGAAAGTATATCGATGAAACCATCAAAGAATGGCCGAGATCTCCTGAAAATGAATTCCTTTCAACTATTTTAAAGCCTGAAACCAAGTTGAACGATCTGTACACATTTGTATTGGACTTATTCCATGCAGGAATTCACTCGGTAAATGGGTTTTCTGTTACGTCACTAATTGGATATTAACTTTCTGCGGTAGTATGTTTTCAAGTCGATGAAATAACAACTGGGTAGTTTTAAGAAATATGACCTTAGTTTCATAAAATCGTAGGCAATATTTAAAATAGTTAACGCGACAAATTGATAGCCTGTTTTCTACTTTTGAATGCTTCACTTAAGTTTTGAAGTGAACTCTAAGACTTCATACAATAGAGAATAGCGGCCTGTTTTTAATTTCCATTTTTAATTCGGGCTTTATAGAAAAGCTATCGAGAATTTAAATAACTGCTTAAAAATTCCGTAAAATTTGCTTTTTAAACAGTTAAAGATAGCTGGATAAGTAATGAAATAGAAAATTGTACTTCCCAAGTGATCGCGACTAGATTAGTGCCAGTTACAATTGCGCAAATAAAACGCCGCAGATTTTTACCAATATACTGGCTATGTCACGCAACAAAATATAAAGCGACTTCCTATTTCATAATATCAAGACTAGTTGTCTTAAAATTTGGATTAAAAAGTTTGTCTCTGAAATGTTAACAAACTTTACAATTTAGGATTATGTAGTCAATTTGAAGCGAGGAAATGAGGTGATTCCTTCTATGGTACTAATACCAACTGTTTAGTTACCCTAGAAACATTAATCCAATTAAATTTTATATTTTTCCTTAGACCGCAGTGACAGCAGCCTTAGCTCTGTATCATCTTGCCCTGAACAGAAACGTACAAGAAAAGCTTCGCCTGGAGATACTTAAAGAACTGCCGACCAAAGGGAGCCGTTATGCAGACTCTCAACTAGCAAAATCGAATTATCTGCTCTTCGTCATTCTAGAAACTCTAAGGTAATTGTTATTCTTAACCACATCAAGATTTTATCAAGTGTAACTCGGACCTGTTTCTAACATTTAATGCATTTTAGATTAAATCCACCCACAATCGGTAATGGAAGAGTTTTGAAAGCTCCCCTGGCCTTGGGTGGCTATAACGTACCGGCATCGGTAAGTTGGAAATCTAGTATTCAGATTTACATACTTTTAGTTACGGCAGTTTCAGAGAACCCAAGTTGCTTAGTGTAAGAATTATATTGTAAATAAGTTCGATTCGAACTACAATTTGATCAATGCTACCTTGGCTTATGCTAATTCAAATAACTTTATTAATCTTATCCGAGAATTGGCGATAAAAGCTTTTAAAATAGGGCCGTAAAGAAAAACCTAAAATGTATAACTTAAGGTCGAATTGATCTATGTAATATTTCTAAAGTACCTTGTGTCACATCGAGAAACTAATATACAAGGTGGCACTTCGAAGAGCCTAAAACTAATAACGGATTTATTGATTCTTCTGGCGGTCTTTAGCCACTGCTGCTGTCCTCAAGGGTTTTCACACCGGCGTTACTAGCTTCACTTATTTTGAGACCTCTTTTAAACGTGACACCCTGTATAAGCAGTAGTATCTGAACTTCGAACGACTTAGTATTCTGCAACCGGCTATAAACTGAAATAGTTAATCTTTAAGTGACTAAGAAAACGAGGATTACAAAACTTCATTTTGATTCCTTTGCAGACCATGGTCCTGCTGCATCACCAAGTGGCGAGTCTGCAAGAAGAGAACTTCCGTGATGCGCAGAAATTCATTCCAGAGAGATGGTCAAAAGAAGCATCGCCTGACATGATCAAGAACCCATATGCTTCGAAGCCGTTTGGTTCCGGACCTCGGCAATGCGTTGGGCAGGGCCTTGCTATAGGAGAACTAAAAATAGCAGTTTCCAAAGTAGGTTAACTTTTAGTAATTCACGGAACGAGTTGAAATATTTAGAATTTGGTTTTATTTTGGGAATTTCAAATTGGATACTCACATAAAGGTCTAGGTATATGAATTCTTCCCTTTTGTCGCTCTCGGCCTCTAATAACTGAGCATTTGCTCGACGTTTTTCTAACTAATCTAATATCGCTGTTGTAATCTGAGAAATTTAAGCAATTTTTACAAACTTTATAGGTTAATTATAACTTTCTCTATTTTGGCTCCCTCTACCGAAGACAAAGGTCACTCGTGTAGCTCTAGTGCAACCTTAATTTAGCGAAACAAAATCCCTGCTTTCAAAGTTTGGTACCCTTCGTACTCTATGATCCTAGGTTAAAGCTTGCCATTCTTTGGATTTTGATCGCCACCATGGCACTGTACTTTTGAACTTTTTGTGAAAATGCAATTAGTAGTTTGGGTAAATTTTATTATAAATGGCATGTAATCTGACGATAGTCTTAAGTAAAGTTCAATTTTGATATTATTACAAAATACGGGTCTACTATATATGTTATTCTGTAAGTATTTTTGTAAGGTATACTTCTTTTTAATTTGGGTTTGTCCGATATGTGGCACCCCTGCTTTTGGGTAGCATTTTGTACCATACCCCAGACCCAAAAAGTTCCTTAGCTCCATTTGTTAGGGTCTCCTACTTTAGTGATAAAGTCAGCCAGGTCCCTGATAGAGCTAAGGTGTAACTCTTTATCATTAATATACCTAAGGTT